>CM019178.2:43904970-43941441 GCA_009739505.2 Apolygus lucorum | reverse complement strand
TAAAAAATCAAGATTTGGCGAACTATGTGCAACACGCGAAACTTAACACTCGTTTTCCCAAAATTGCAGCGTTTTGGCTAGTCACAATGCTATTCTCGAGGTGCGACTACGAGTATTTCACATTCGTTCATTTGTCATCAAATTTTCAAACGAAACTTGTTGCTCCAAAATGCCATCAATTGATGACAGAGTCTTGGAGTACCGTCACTGAGTAAAGTAAGGTAGGCTGATTATGGTAATCCCACTGTAAAGGTGCCCGTCAGGTCTGTAGAGAGAGAGAGAGAGGGGGGGGGGGTTCTGGAAAGGGACCCGCGATGAAAAAAGAAAAATTAAGCAAATTTAAAATTAACAATTATGTATCTAAAATAAAAAATACCTAAAATGAAAAACTATTATAACTATGGAAGTGAAAGTTTTATCCTCACGATAAAACGTCTAGGCACGATAAAATATTTCTCAACTAAGAAGAAAAGTTGAAACTAATTTCAAATTTCGCTCATCTTCAACTCAAACACGATTGGAAACATGCATTGAACATTAGTTGGGAAGGAACTCAGATTTTTCTCAAATTATTGAAAACTTTGCTTTAAAAAAAAACTAGGAAAGCTCATATAAATTTTTTTCATAAATGGATATGAAAATCTTGTAATAAAATGAGATTTTATAGCTATCTTTCAAGAAGATCTTGAATAACATCTCAGTTCAATTAAAATATGGAGAATTATAGCTACGTTCATTGAACATTCCTGACCACAATTGCGTTCAGATAAATAAATATAGTTCAATTAGGTAGGTGAATCTCTTCGGAGGCTACCATTTTGCTTTCTGGCTATTGACGATAGGTACTAGGGACGATAGGTTGTAAGATTTATCAACGAGGAGCAGGTGAAAAAAATGGGATTTTTTAAAGGCCAAACTCGCACTCGCCTGTAGCGTTTCACAGCTCTCTGAACAACTTGTGTCAGTGTGTCGGTCTGTCTGAGACAAAACCAGTTTTTGGTTTGAACCAACTATTGGTTCGATTTTCTCTGATTCGGAGAGTAGTTTGGGGCTGGTCCCAAGCAGTAGGAGCCACGTTACATGCGATAATGAGAAAAATGACGAGCGATTTGACTTCTTTATCGTGTTATTAGTCAGCTAAGAAAACCACCAACATGATCGCAAAAATCTAGTTTCCTACGAGAGAAAATATCAAAGGTCAGGCTCAATAATAGAATCAATCATTTTGACGTAAACTTACTTCTTATTCTATGTAAATGCGTTAGGCATACTGCCCACTCAACTTGGCAGCCTTTTTGGTATTCGAGCGTAGAGTACCTTGATGTGAGTATGAAGTATAACAAAGCTGCCAATAAATGAAGTGAAAGGTTTGAATTGAACTACTATGGGAAGCTTAAGTACGTAGCTTTCAGATGTGGACTACAAACAGGATATTGGCCTGGGGCTATCCCAGTCACACGACACTGTATCGAGGGCCCAAACTAAACGGTTAGTCGGATCGATAGCCTTCTGCACGAGTGCACCCGCTGCATAATGTAGGTACACCCGCTACCGGAATGGCGATTTCAATATACCAGCTTATATCGAATTACGTGTCCAGCCAAGCTATATTCAACCGGTAACGTTCTTGGAGAACATCCATCTATCCCGTTTTCTACCGAGTCGAAATTGGCATAACTCACTCAAGGTCGACTCGAGGTCATCGGTTGAATGACGGAAGCAAGCAAAAGCTCATTGTATGCAAATCCCGTGGAAGGAGCGCTCAACTGCCCACCACAGTAAAACCGAAAGTGGGTGCAGCGAGCTGAGTCGATGCCAAGTAGGTTATTCGCGGTCTGGGGCCAGTCCAGTCACCTCCGGTTCGAACTGAATTCCCCTGTGGGCCAAAATATCCCATTCACAAGGAGTAAGAATTCGCACGTAGGACAATAAAAGTTTGTCTCCATCATCAACAGCAATATTAGATACTTAGAAGAAGATGTCGTGTGTATCGACCCACGGTATGAATAAATTGTCAAATATCGGGACTGGGGTCATCCAGACAAAACGGTGTATCGCCTAGCTTTCGGAAAATATATTTTCTTCATCAGGGCCTGAAAAATACAATGAGCAATCTTACACTAGTAGAAACTAGTTAAAGCAAATTCACCTACCAAGATCAATACAGGCATACAATTTTGTTTTTGATAAATCAAAAACGGATACTTAACAAGATTGTAGATTGTAGATGAATCCGCGGATCAGGGTGATGGGAGCCCTTAAGAGGGCTCTAAGAGCTCTTAGGGATACTTAACAAGAACAAACAATTAACTCTCTCAACGGCAAACAGTGGCGATAACAGCGTTTTTTCTGGATGATCCCAGTCCCAATATTTGACAATTTATTTATACTTAGAAGAGATCAGACACTCATTGAGTAATGAGTTGATGAACTAGAATGACTAGTAGCTTCTAGTTCTATGAATACTAGCTTCTACCACATGCGGTACAATGGATGAACAGCTTCGAAATCTAACTATAGATGTGGTAGGATTCAGGAATAAGACATTGGACGAAACGATGGGGGAGGAATGTAGGAACAAACTAGGATAAATGAAAATTATACGCAAAAAAAACTTCACGTAATTTAATAAAAACTTGAAGGTTTTTAAATGATACGGATCTAGACTCTCCAAGTGAATAAGAGAAAAATCATTAGCTTAATGGGAACAACTTTATCGTATTGATGTTTATCGATTTTGCTTCCGAGTCTATCAAGATAGCGAACTCTTAATTTTCACTTTTCAAGGTTGAAAAAAGTTCTCCAAAATCAAAATTTCCACTCGCGTTTTACGTTTCAGACCTTTTTGAACAATTTTGGTTCCGCGTCTGTCTGTCTGTCATGCAATCGTTGCCACAGCCATAACTTCTACAATTCTCACCCGATTTCGATGAAATTTTCGGGAATTATGCGAGTTGGCGTGTAGATGGTTCTCTATCAAAATCGTTGCTCCCGGACAGATAGTAGCCACTGCGCATGCGCAAACATGCATTTCCCTGTTGGATGAACCAGTTATTTACATTTGTTGTTATTGTTGGTTGTTGTCCTGTTGATTGGAGGTATGATCGATTGATCGACTGATCCCCTTAGCTGTCCCCTCTTCAGCGCCTGTCCTTCAAGGTTGATTGTAGTTCAGTTCTATCTGCGATCTCGCTCGCTGAATGTAAAGCCCACGCGCAACCTTTCTCTCGCCTTTTTCAAAAGTTGTGAATCGGAATCGGGGTGAATTCCTGGACAAAGCGAATTTTCTAAGCTCGAACCACCGCCTATCGAAGTTCAAATAAGTTCTTTAAAAATATCTAAGGTTTGGTAGGCACCTCTACACTCTGGTTTGCGTCCGGACTTCCGCGCCTTTTTCACTCGAACAGTAGGTAGAAAAACACCTATCAAATCCCTATCCTTCCTACACCTCTATTACCCCTCCTCTTATTCAACATAAAATACTATTGCTTCGGTAATCAGGAATCCTGCGCATGCCAGCAAGGTGAGTTCTTGTTTTTTTTTCCGTCTTCCCTTTAATTTTTTACTTTACAACAATTTTCTCCTGAATAAATTCGCTGCCCAGGAGACAGCTGGTCCTTCAAAATTATCCCGCACACGCACCTGTTACAGCCATAACTTCTGCATTTTCCAACAATATTCAGGGATTGTGCGGGTTAACGAATAGAGCCCCCTATGGATACTGCAAGGTACTTAGAGATTCATGTTTCGAGATTAACTGCTATGCATTGGATCACCTATACAATACGGTTACGGATACGAGGAAGCAATGTGCCACACCGACTTGGCAGACTTTTTTGATGTTTATGTTCGTGAAGATCACTTTTAAAAAAATAATCACATCAATTAAGGTTAACCACATCAATTAAGGTTCCTCTATTTTTTTTTCAATAATAAATTCTTTATTAGCATCAGCTTTACTCCATACAGCCAAGCAATGGCTTAAAAACTAGAAACCAAAAATACTTAAAAAATTGAAATTACTTCCAATTATACGTCTGTTTGCAAAAAAATAGTAATATATGGCTAATTCCTCCGTAATTAACAAAACATTTAAATTAAAAACTGTTCCCAATTCAGTTATGAAATTGAACAGCTACTCTTTGAGTATTCTGGACAATTGAGCACAATGTGTTCCAAATCCTCGCTCTCACCACAATATTCGCAGTCACTGTGGATTGTTTGAGTTAAATAAGATACTTTTTCGATACCAAGGTGATTGGAAAAGGGTTCATTTTTCATTTAAAATGGGCTTTGAAGTCTGTTTGAGTAGGTACTGCTACTGCTACTTATGTATCTAGTCTGAGTACCTCAATGATACCTTACCAACTATGATACTTTCCTCATCGCAGCACATTAATTCAGAAGTCGACATCACCGCTCAGCGTTTTTGGCAAGATTGCTGGATAGGAATTTGTTGGATAACTCTATGGATTTGGATCACAAACCCGCTTTAATTTCTTCGATGAAATCCACCCCTAACACATTTACATGTCCTAAATTTTAATCAAAGATATTCCTTTGTGAGAAAGCTATACAGTGCACAATAAGACCATGATAAATATTGCCCTATGAACGGGGCAGTAGAGCAAAGGTAAGAAATTTTCAATTTTGGCTTTAAAATTTGATTCAGCGGGTTTTTTGCCCAAATTTAATGGTTGAAATAACGTGCTACCTAGTTTAAATTTAAAGACCAAGTTTTGATCAATTTATTTGATTTATTCAATTTTATTATCTTGTCCACATCTCTTGACTTTGACTTCGAAGGGTACCTCCTCCTCTTAAAGCACATTTTCAGAAAGTTCCAATTGAGATCTTACAAATGGCTAAATAAGATCCTAGAATATTATTGGAGGTGATTTGTGGGTCGTGGTCAATTGCTACAACAATCACGAAGTCTTCTTCCCCGGCTACATTCTTGCGTGCCATTTGAAGGAAGGAGCTTGTGAAAGCTGGCGGAAGAATGTCAGGCCTTTCCAGGTCGCATTGTCTCTGATGGAGGAGTTTCTTCTGGACCAGACTTACAGTCGGAAGACAAACTGAGAAGATCTCTTGACTTCGCATTCCATCTTTTATCCTATTAGGGTCGTATCGATATTTTTGTATCGGTACGCCAAGTGGAAACTAACATTTAAGAGAATTCATCAGAACAGATGAAAATACATTGTGTGTATTAACGAGAAGGTAATCTGACCAGCTAAGGGTTCTGATTAAAACTCATCAACGTGAAAACCTCATTCTACGTAAGAACCTAAGCGTCAAATGGGACGTATTGAACAAATAACACGGTAGTTATTGAAATGTGTAATGTTTTTCACACGTAATAAACGTGTAGACGTTAAACTTAGGTACTCAAAAGTAAAAATAAAAAATAAAAAACTCAGTCGGTCGCCGTTCGTTCCTCGTTCTAGGATACTATTTCTTTCAAAGTTTCACAATTGCACCTAAATTTGACATTTTCATGGATTTTCGAAATTAATTGGTGCGTACGCCTAGGGAATTTAAACAAATTGTTTACAAACACAGAAGGAAATTTAAATCAAAACAGCTTGCGTACTAGTCCGCAACACAGTGAGACATTTTCATTCCCGGCTCCGCCTTCGATACATCGTTTTGAGTTTATGTGAACACTAGACATGAATTTCGTGTGACATGAATGTCTTTATGCACTGACTAGGTGGTCCAAACGCCACGTCCATTTCACGATGTATCACGTACGAAATTAACAAACTCTGCGCAATCCATTCGGCAATGGAGGAGGTACGGCAATGGAGGTTGCAATGGAGACTAATTACTAACACTAAGCCAAATTACAAACCTAATTTCAACACCACATGCACCAGTTGTAGTGCTAGCGAGTTTTATTTCCTTAGCAATTCATCCAATCAAATGATGAATCTTCGCGGTTGTTTTTGACATGAATAAGTCGTTAGGCTGGGGGTCAAGGAATTTTCCGCGACACTCGTTTTTGCCACAAAAAATTCAACGCTGCAACCAGTAAACAAAATCATAGTTACATATCGGTAGCTAAGAAGCAAGGTTCTCTAGAACAGCAAGATTCTCTAGAAATCTCTAGAAAATCTTCACGCTAGTGGCAACACCAGCTATCTCATTTTGACATTTTCATGTCTTTGCCCTGGCACATAGCACAAAAAACTGTCACGAAATTGCGTAACGAAATTGTGTTACAGTGCCTTTATAATGATTTCCGCTTACAACGACCCCGTTGTTAGGTTTGTTCCTTTTCTACACTTTTTAACCCACAAAAATCGTTCACCACTCGTTGGAAAGCTCTCGATTTAACGAACATTTTCATGTTCTCCATAACATATTGACTATACGAATAGCGGAGCTATGGGCAAACCTGTTCTCATATTTTGTTTACAAACTAATGATCGTGAGTGTAGAAGATACTTAATCTGGAATCGTCTATTTTATTGAAATTAGGTACCTACCTCTTAATATTAATAATTGTGTCGATTTGTAACATAATATATCTATGTTATTATGTTAATGATTCGTTTCACATTCTGACAACAACGGAGGGTGGGTTATAAAATCCTATAGTGAGGTAAAAAGCAATAGGTAAAGACATGAAAATGTCAAAATGCGTTGCAGACTCGTATGCAAGCGTTTTTTTCACTTTTACTTGAGTTCTAGTATATTTTTTTACCTCAAACTTGAAAATTTGTCAATTTCTCTTAGTTTTTGAAAGTTTTGATGATTTTTCATCCAGCTTTATATCGTCATCTTTCCACCGGTACAATCAAAAAATATTTTGGCTGTTATTTAATTAAATTTGGTGGGGAATCGAATGGTGAAGTTAGTTTCTTCATCAGGGCAACTTAAATCGCAATTTACACTTATTAGTTAACAGTGGTTATCTCAAGTTGTTCGTCAACACGTGCTATCTCGGGAAGGCGACATTTCCGATGTTAAGTTTTCCTAAGTGTATTATTGAGAAATCCATGTGTTTTTTAGTTTATATATCTGTTAAGAAGTTGTAAGGGAAAAGTGAGTCCTATGAAAGAGATAAATAAGTTGTTATTCATCAATAATCAGTGACACAAAGTTAGGCGTTGAGATAGCGCCTGTTGCATATTGAGATCCATTTTTGAGATAGCACCTGTTGTGCAAATCAGTTTTTTAGTCCCTCTGAAAAATTGGAAAAAATTATATACCAACCCCAACCAACCCAACCCCCCAATTATATAGGTACCAACCTGTTGTTGTTGCCACTAGCGTGACTATATATTACGAACATATTACGTGCGATCGGAGAGTTTTTTTTTTTTCAGAAAAAAATTCTGTTTATTCATAGAAACAATGGACATATCCATGATCTATTGTTATTCCCTCTAAGGGAGAAATTTCATGGTGTTTTCTTACTTGAAATGCCAAAACTTGACTCGGTAAATTCTTGATAAATACGATCTTCGTCTACATTCTGGCGGTTTGGTTCATGTGCCATCGCAAAGACATGAAAATGTCAAAAAAATACACAATTTTTTCAGCCCGAAAAGTGTACCGCGAGACCGATAAACAAAAATTGTTCTGTCTAGTCACTCACTAGCCGGTCATGGTATAAAGATCAACTACAGAGATTATGCCTGTAAACAACTTTACAAGTTAACAACTAACCAATTTCGAAACAAGGTTTTTGCGTTGTAAGAAATAAATTCATAATTCGATTCCAAACCATGACATCAAAATTTTTTAGTAATTTAGTAAATTATGTACTTATATATGACGGTTTCGACCAATGCCGTAATGTTTATTTTTTCATTTACACATGTAACCATTTTCTTTTGCTTGTAAATAAGCTTCTTCTTTCTTCTTCTTCTTCTTATTCTGTACTTGAATACTATTTTGTTACCAATAAATAATTTGTTGTTGTTTTCTTTGCCTATCAACATCTTCTTTTTATTCACCGCCATAAGTAGGTACCTATTAACCTTTATCTAATTTCTTCAAAGAACTGGAAAAGAAGAAGAAATAGCTTCAAAGAACCGAAATGGAGATCTAATTGGTTTGATTAGTAAATTTTACTTATGAAATGTGCTTTCTAAGAAAATATTGTCTCAGGGGGTTCTGTGTTTTCGCGTGATGGGCTTCGGACGATGATGAGGTATGGGGGGGGGGGAGGGGGCGAATAGACCCTATTATAACCGGAACAATTATTCTATGTCGTAATTAGGAAAACATAAAACAAGTGAGTGTGGCACATAGCACCCTCGTATCCATAACCCGATTGTATAGATGATCCGATGCTTATCTAGTAGTTGATATCGAAACATCAATCTCTAAGTACCTTGTGCTACCCTCATAGGGAACCCTATACACATCAACCGGCACAATCTCTGCATATTATTGGAAAATGTAGAAATAATGGCTGTTACAAGGATTTCACGTTTGCGCATGCGCACAAAACACTTTGAATTTGGGGGGCCTTGATTTTCATATGGGGCCATCTCCACCCCAACTCGCATAATTCTTGAAAATATCATCTAAATCAGATGGGAAATGAATAAGTTATGGCTGTAACAAGGAAATTTACGTTGGCGCATGCGCAGCGGCTACTATCAGTCCGGGGATGTTGATTTTCATAGGGGACCATCTACACGCCAACCCGAACAATCCCTGAAATTTCATCGAAATCGGATGAGAATTGTAGAAGTTATGGCTGTGGGAAGGATTTCATGACAGACAGACACTAGTAGTTTGTCAGGAAGGTCTAAAACGTAAAACGCTCGTGGAAATTTTGATTTTGGAAAACTTTTTATTATTTCTTTTCAACCTTGAAAAGTGAAAACGAAGCTTCCTCTACCTTGGTAGACTGGGAAGCAAAATAGGAGGCATGAATACTTCTTTGTTATTTTCATCGACCCGATTTTCTTAATCCAACTCCAACACGCTTCCCAGGTTGAGCTACATTCAAGTTATAAAAGCGTATCTTTTTATACGCCAAAGAAAAAAAAGTATAAAAAGGTAGACATGGAAAGGAAAGTTTCCTATTAAAGAGCAAAGGGAATATACTCGGCGTTAGGTACTGGGATGGAATACGCCTTCATGGTATATCACGTCTTATAGGCTTCTCTTAAAGGCTCCTTCCAACTTCTATCCAGCCGGCAGAATCTTTCTCCCCGGCGACGAAGTCTTGCCGAGGAAGTGGGAAATGGAAAAAGACCGGGAAATCGTTAACCTGTTCATAAAATTTAATCTGTTCTGCGGAAAAGCTGTTACCGGGAAAGGTCGTTGTCGGGAGTATTTTTCGTGACATTCAACGCGGTTGGTTGCTATCAAAAAGAACTTCCTTGAGGGAGTAATTTTCGCTGAATATCGAGGTCTCGAGTAGGTCACGTTCGCTCCATCGTTAAAATTAGGTTTCTTTAGTTCAGTTAGAGCACTATCGAATTGTTCCGCTATGGTGCTCTTCAAGTAAGAGACTTGCTTAAAACGTCCACAGAAAACATTTATTTAGAATCTTTACCTACCAGACTTCACCTTCGGGATCGTGACTATCAATGTGTTAACCCCAACGTTTGGATTGTTCGAAATTTTGACGATTAATACTGATTAACCAACAATTACAGGAGATTCGTTCTGTGATCGTTGAATTCATAAAATATACTATTTCAACTGGAACTTTATTGTTGAAAAACGCTGCAAATTATTACACAATGGTGTATCATTTTTCTATATAGATCACTCGTCTGCAAAGCCACCAACCATCCAACATGAAGAAAATCATCGATCGGATTTCGGTCAGCTAAAATTTCATCGGAGATTAGGCCTCTTTTGCGATTCACACTCGTGTTACTGATTTATCGTACGTCCAACCCTTAAATTCTTGTAGGGAGCGAACGGTTTGTGCAACAGGGCTCCGCGTGGTCTCAAAAAATTCTAAAAATTCTATAGAATCTTAAATTGAAGAAAAAACAATACCTTTATATCTAATTTTTTTGAATTAGGGCATTTTCAAAATTTCACACCTTGAAACGTAAACCAACAAATTTTGAGGGGAGGTTAAAAATTTGTTTTCTTGGTGATTCCTCAGGTTCATTATTGAAAATAATAAACCAAAACCATCGAAATAGGGAGATAACTGTTGAGGCCGTTGAAAGCATCCAGATTTGTACGTTTGGCCGAACCAGTAATTAATACATAATATGTATTAATGTTATATTATATTATTATTAATGTTATATGTATTAATATGTTATATTATAACATACACTTTGAGGTTTGAGGCTTGATTAAATTCTAAACTCCTTTACCATACCCTTAATTATCTCGCTCTCAGAGTTCCGAGTAATCATACAAATTAATAACGGGAACCTTGGCTTAATGATATGATATCCCTACCACAGGAGACCACACGAATGAGGAACCGTAAACCACGTTATTAGCTTGTTAATACGTAGTATCCTACAAATTAGATTTCGGAACATCGGGCTAGTTAACTACACTAATTACCAATCATCGGGGATCACATTGTCATTCGCGTCATTGCCTAAAATCCCCCTCCAGACTCTCAGCTTTATCATTAGTCATCGGACTACACGTCAGACACACGATACGCTGACCTGTAACCGCTCTGTGATCTCTGGCCATTATCTATACTCAATATCCTTGTAGAACCATTGTTCAGCAACATCAAAGGTTTAATAACAACCATGATTACTCAATATATTATATATTATACCTATAGCTTTTCCAACCCAGATTGAGAATGTTCCAAACCAGAAAGAAAAATTTCCAAACCGAATGAGGTGTGAGCATGATTTTTTTTTTTTTTTTTTTAGATTCTTAATCGAAAGTAGACATCATCCTGAGAATTTTGACACAGCCGTTCTCTTTGTGGATGAGTAGATATTCTACGATTTTTCAAAGTTGCAAATTTTTATGACGTCACGCGCCCCTCCCGCCTGAGCGGGACCCCCCAGCCCACAGTGACGTCACAAACATTCGAAACTTTGAAAAATCATATAAAAAGGTCTTCTCACGCTAAAAGGTCGCGGTTGCTGTCAAAATTCTTAGAATGAGGTCTTGTTTAGATTAAAAATAACAATTAACAGTTTTTTCGACTCATGCGCATACCCTATTGAGAGTTTTCCAACCCAAGTTGAGAATTTTTCGAATGAAATTCAGAAATTTCTAAACCAAATCGAGAATCCGGACCAAAATGGACACGATCCCAAATTTTTTTTTGTTTTGTGTTTTCAACTAAGTGGCACGTTTCTGCTGTTCTTAATGAATGTACAAACCTGCTGGTTGTCAAATTGGATGATCGACATGCTCGTGCAGCTAACAAACGCAGCAGCTGGGTGGGTACCCTTCATTGAATTCTTACAGGGAGTTTTCTTAAAACACACACAAAAAAAAAAGAATTTTTCCTTCTTTTAATGATAAATACAATTTTTTAAAATTACTGATGTTTTTTACAGTTATTTTGATCTTAATTAAACTTTTGACCTGTATTAAAAAATTGTCAAATTCTTCTCTATTGTTGCTTAAAATTTCCTTAGTTTGGGAAATTCTCAATTAGGTTTGGAAAATTCAAAAATTGGTTTAGAAAGTTCTCAAACTGCAAGTTTTCTTAAAACACAAAAAATTAATTTGTCCTTCTTTTAATGACAAATACATTTTTTTATTACAGATTTTTGTACAATTATTTTGATTAAACTTTTGACCTGGATTGAAAAATTGTCGAATTCTCCTCTTTTGTTGCTTAAAACTTTCTTAGTTTGGAAAATTCTCAATTTGGTTTGGAAAGTTCTCAAATTGGGTTGGAAAGTTCTCAAATTGGGTTGGGAAGTTTTCAAATTGGTTTAGAAAGTTCTAAATAGGGTTCTCAAATAGGGTTGAAAAGTTTTCAAATTGGTTTAGAAAGTTCTCAAATTGGGTTGGTAAGTTTTCTTATAGGTTTAGAAACTTGTCAAATTGGGTTGGAAAGTTCTCAAATTAACTTGGAAAAGCTTTAAAATGTTACCCTATAAAACGGGAACACTGTTTTCAACACCGTAGACTTCAAGTTATTGATTTGGTACGAGTTTTATCGTAGTTCCTCGAGGCTACTCTCTGAGGGAACATTAATTCGATTACATCACAGGAGGCCGTACCGTTCCCGTAACTCTAGCTATATATTTTTCCTTATAAATTACGTCTCCGTGGCAACCGCGTTTTCCCCACGTCGAGGTTATGGGTCGCCATAAATAACTCAAGGGGTGGGGCGCAAGTTTATGACTTAATCCGATACCCCGCCGTCTGCATCCACCCCGAGACCCCTCGTATTGTGAATAATCTTTCAACGAACACATCGTACATGTAGAGTACATTCAACAAACTTTTCAAAATAATTTTCGTCTCCCGTCGGTCTTCGGAATAAGGATAGCAAAAAAGTATCGATCCTTCAAAAATCGATTATTGAAAAAACTATCGATATTTTAATTTTTTTCCCCCGAAGAATCGGAGAATTGATTCAAAAATTCGAGAATCGGTCCGCTGAGTAAGGGAAATCAATTATAGTCAACAACCAACACAACCTCGGTGGGGAAGGATGATCGATGAAGATCATTGATTATTACATCATTATCACGAAATGAGAAGCAGAAGCACCACCTATCCTGATAATTCATGACGTCATTATCTTATCCCCCGTTCATGAAGAAATTCAGTTGGTTAACATTACGCAGGAAGTGTGCACCTTTTCCGTGACATAAAATGCCAGATCAGATCCAATTCCGAGGAAATTTTGCAGAATTGGAATCCGAATTTTTGATAATATTTTCTGAAGGGTATTTATTTTTTGTGGGAATCATTAGCAAACCCTGAGGCAAGCCATAAAGTTGAGGTAGATCTGGCAACAAAGCGCTCGTCCAGGTATATTCTATTGGTTCTCTGATCCTCTTTTTCAAGACATCAGTCCACGTGATGGTCATCAGACTTTTCCAAGAACTTGAGAAAGCTGGTTGGAGAGCCTTCCTGAGAACCTTGGTTCTTGGAGTCGATGGAAAAAAGAACAAAACAGGGTTCAAAGTATAGATCCTGACGGATTAGAGTTTAAAATAAATCTTTTCGACTTGTTTCTTCTTCCGGGAAGACTGGTAGGTGGTTGGCACTTGTCAATCTTGCATGGGTTTTCTAGGAAATTATTAGTAAAACTGTGAGTTGGAGCTGAGGAAATGCTGGAGTGCCATGTCTCCAAAACTAGCCTCCGAGTCAAACAATGTTGCCATTCATCCAAGATTATTTTTACCTAAACTCCAGATGCTGAATTCATGTTTTTCGTGAAGTTATGGTCATCAGCTAGGTACTTTGTCTTAACCAAAATGAAACTTTCCATTACAAAAGCGAGCGTCACTTTGTTTTGATAACCAAGCAATGATATTTGGATGATTACAGGAACAATCAACTAAGTTTATGCTGGATTATTCAGGTAAAATTATAATTAAAAAAAAAAAAAAAACAGAAACTCGTTACCTAGCTACCTTTGTATTTGTAAATCAATATCAACAAAACGCTTGCATACCTACCTCTAATATTCTTTGTCAACAAACTCTCACCACCAATGTTGTTTACAGTTCTTTTAACTCAGTGGTATCTCAGTTTTTTCCATCATCACAGCGGTTTTGACAGTATATCATTTATGGATAAATTTGGGGCTTTCCAACGAATGATGAACGATTTTTCTACAAAAACGAATGAAGAAGACGAAATTCCCTAGCAACGACTCGGTTGTAAGCGGCAATCAACAGAAAACCAACCGCTTTTTGATACCTAAAGCTTTTTTTTAACGCTTTTCGGTTTATTATTTTCAATAATGAACCATTGGCATCGAGCAAGAAAAAAACATTTTAACACCCCCTCAAAATTTGATGTTTTACGTTTCAATGTTTTCGTACATGTGCCAAAGTACATACATAAAATGTCAAAAAAACAAAGTTTCAAATCCAAATACCTGTCATATTAATAGAATTTAAGTTAACTTTTTATACATAGGGATCAAAAGTTAACTCCAGCTTTTGGTAATTGCTGAAGTATTGCTTCTCCTTGAAAAGTATCAATTCTTTAAATAATCGATCCTTTAAAGAAAATCATATCGATTTTTTAGATTCTTTTCTGAAAGATCGATTTGATTTAAATCGATTCATTTTGAGGAATCTATGGAATTTAAAAGAAGGTACAGCGAAAAGCTCAAACAGTGAGAGGGGGAGGGGGGTCCCAACAATGTGATGTAGGAACCATGCTTGCACGATAGTAACTATCATGATAACTGTTATCATGCAAGCTGGCAAACCAGAAGATGCCAAAATTAGCGTAGTACCGAAACAACACATTTCAGGACCTTTGAGGCTGATTTTCAAGGTGGGAAAATCTGCAGTTTCCAACTGGTGTTTCAATTTCTTTCTGCTTAAGTGAGATTATAGGTACTAGAGATTTTGTATCTGAAGTGGAAATTAAACACAAGACTGTTGAAAAAAAACGAAGACCTAAAATCGGATGTCAAACTCATGTTTAATGTGTGAAAAACATTACGAAAACAAAACGAAACAAACAAATTAAATACGAGTTGAAACATCCATCGGAAATCAATGAAGCACGTGAGATTGAAATGAAATAGGTAAAGAGATTTATGAAAGAATCTAGAGCATGCGGAATATCTAATTTCTTCGGAAGTCAGGCCTCTGTGGGACAAAAGGAAACCGCATTCCAAGAGCAAAAACTATGGCAGGTAATTTCAAAAATACCTCTCGGAAAGTGGAGAAGGAATCAAATTGAATTCCTTAAACGGTTCGGAGAACAGACGGACGATGAAAAATAGGGGTCGGGCAAGAAGGAGCCACCCAATAGACTGTCGGAATTCAACTATCGGAAGATGGCAGTATATTCTACCTTAGTCGTTGAATACTCTCCAATCCTAGTTTTACAGAATGAAGTAGACAAATCAGAAGGCAAAAAAAGAAGTTTTTTAGTCCAATGTTTCGCTTTCGGCCTCCAATTTCCACACAAATTGTTTTCTGATAATTCCAACATATTATGTTGGAATTATCAGAAAACAATTTGTGTGGAAATTGGAGGCCGAAAGCGAAACATTGGACTAAAAAACTTCTTTTTTTGCCTCCTACTATATTATAGTAGGATAGTTTCCATACACGGGATGTATTCGAATTTTTGAATTAAAAACATACTTCAATTATTAAATGAAACATTCAAAAAAATATTTAAAAAAAATGTTTTTTTTTTGTGGTAATATGTTAGATGGTGGCTTGTAAGATCTTCTTGTTCTGATAACATTCATATGGTTAGATTTGAAAATAACGATTTTTCAAGCCTAGATAAACCGGATGAAAGTATGGGGCGACACTAGTGCCATCTCTCATCTCAGAATCATAATAGACCCCCGTCCCCTTTAGCCTTAAGCATCACAGATCATGGATTTTTAAATACTGTTCAAATCCTGGGTTCTCATGGGAGTAGTAATGTGTGTTATGGTGGCCCCCGGTGTAGAAAAGAGGGGCATATTGAGTACCGCCTCAAGATTTTCATGGAGTATTCTTAGTGCCTCTGTGGCACAGAGTAATGGAGTCACCATGGTGCCGATTTAATCTACCAACTCTCACAACAAATATTTCTGTTTCTTTCGATAATTGAGTCGTTCTCAAACTCGTGCGTAACCAGATCTCTCTGAATCGAAAAACCAATACAACAACGCTTTTACACGTGGAGCTTGCGGGTGAGATCGATAAAAGCGCAATTAAAAAGTTCCAGCACGAAACAGAGGTCGGCGGCTGCCTGATCACTATCAGCCGGAAAGCAGACACCAACGAAAAGCTCGGCTTTGAATCCCAGGTAAATCATTCATACAAGGTAGGTGACACTAACATTGCCGTGCGAAGCCAGAAAGTCGTAACGTGAAAATTTGACCAAATTGAGTTATTGGTACCCGGGGGTTTTGGGGGTCGATTACTATCGATTTTCGGAGTTTTAGAGTCGTATTTCTACTAGAAATGCCTCAAACAAGCCTCCCGATTTTTGCGTTAAGGCTTCTGCTAAGAAACTAGTCGTATCAGATCGATTCCAAAAAAGAAAACTCGTATCTTGACAGTGATACGGGAATCGGCCTTCGTATTTCGACGATACGACTTCTTGAATTCTGAATCGGCATGATACGACTTTTTGCCTCTGAAAACTCGGAATTTAGTGGTGACTTTACGTTTATACTTCACGAGAATAAACGTTTTTTTTTTTAATCATTTTGGCTGTTTTTTCTTACACTTTGAAATACGATTGACTTTGAGCCAAGAAGGATGACAAAATAATTAAGGGGAAATGGTTTCTTGATTGAAAGATAATTATAAAGTTTCAGGAATTAAAATATGCGTAGCATTCCTAAGTATCATAGTTGCATATTCAGAACAGAATAGTCGTAACTTCGGGTTTACGAGATCGTAAAATACATGTATTTTTTGACAATTTACACTCAAAAATGTTTCATTTTGACTCCAGAAAAAAAAAACTTGCTACGAACGCTGGATAATATAAAATCTCTTATTAGCTCATATAATTGACTTAGTAGTTACCTTTTGTTACCATTGTTTTTTTTCCTTATATCCTTCACCTGAAAGATTTCTTTGAAAATCCGCTCATAAATTCATGCTGCATGAATGAACTTTTTGTGTATTTCTCACGTTAGACCAAAACGGATATTAGTACCTTTTGGAATCAGACTCTACAGAACAATTGCATTTTATCGGTTTAGTTCACCGTCAAGTGTAACCTCGGAGTTACAGGTTACCTCCGTCTGTCCCTCAATCGTACCGGTATTGACTCAAGTCTTCGAAACTTCCCGTCAGGTAACCCGAGCTCGTCAGAAAGTGCCGAGCTTCGAGCGTAGCTCTGCGGTTCCTGCGGTTTTCTTCCTATTCTCAAGTCGTATTGCGGTTCTTAAAGCTTGTGTTTCCCGTCGGCTCGACGGTTCGCACTATGTGCTAAGTAGTATCACGCTCCGTAGACGGGTGGTGGAAGAGGAGGCCTGCGCTAAGTATCCTACTCGCTGGAAGAGACAATGCTTCATTAGCGTTTTGCGGGGGATCACCGACGTCCGGCCGCGGTTCGGAGGCTAATGAGCGGCCTCCGAGGTTGACAACTTGGAAAACAGTAGGAAAGGACCGAGCGAGGTCTTATAAACTACAGCATTCTCATCAGACCGCGGATAGTAACATCAATTTTGATTATCGACCGAAATAAATTATTTGTATGTGAATAATCGAAGAGTAAAAACCGACAAATTGTCATCGAATCCATTGGAAAATATTTCAAAAAAGTCCATTCATGCAGCATGAATTAATGAGCGAATTTTCAAAGAAATCTTTCATTTGAAGGTATGGTTAAGAAAAGAAACAATGGTGTTGCAATTTCTTTTAGAAAGAAGTTTTTTCACACTATTCTTGGTTTTTTCGATTTTCAGTACCTATACCATACCAACCTACTGTATGCAAAGAGTATGCTCCAAGATGTTAGGAGTCCATATTCACGTTCTTCTCGTCTCCATAAACTCATAGAGCACCCACACGGCTATTCTTGTTTTTTTTCTTCGATTTTTCCTTGAAAATTTGAAACAATCGATTAGTCAAAATACCAATCGATGACAGAAACGATCATGCTTGTTGAAATTAATCAATTATTAGTTTTTAATAAGTTAAAAGTAGAAAACGATTAGAAGCAATAAATTACATTGAAAAACATTATTAAACGATCAATTAATCGAAATGATGTTTAGTCGAAGTAGAAATCCTCAACAACCGCGAATTTTTAGAATTATTTATGATGGATTGATTTAATCATTCTACTGTGGATAATACTTAATAAAATGAAGTAAATGGTATTATTATTTTGCTTCCGAGTTTACCAAGGTAGCGGAAGCTTTGTTTTCACTTTTCCAGGTGAACAAAAAATGTTTCCCAAAATCAAAATGTCCACTCGCATTTTACGTTTCAGACCTTCCTGTACAATTTTGGTTCCGTGTCAGTCATGAAATCCTTGTAACAGCCATAACTTCTAAATTTTCCAACAATATTCAGAGATTATGCAGGTTAACGTGTAGAGTTCATTAAGGTACTTCGAGATGTTTGATCAACTACCATGCATCGGATCATCTATACAATCGGGTTATGGATGAGAGGAAGCTCATTAATTGGAAAGCTCATTAACAGACCTATTAATTGGGATTCATCCTGAATATACAGCAATCCCAACAGTAATTCTAACAGCAATGGGATGAGCGCATGGGTAAGAAAAACTGTTTATTTTTATTTTTGATCTGAACTTGACCTCATTCTGAGAATTTTGACACCAACCGCGACCTTCTAGCGCGAGAAGATCTTTTTCTATGATTTTTCAAAGTTTCAAATGTTTATGACGTCACAGTGGGCTGAGGGTCGTGACGTCATAAACATTCGAAACTTTGAAAAATTATAGAAAAAGATCTACTCATCCAAAAAGAGAACGGCTGGTGTCAAAAGTCTCAAAATGAGGTCTATTTTCGATTGAAAATTTGAAAAAAAAAAATCATGCGCACCCCCCAATTTTTGGAGTTTGAATCTTTAAAAAATCTCCCAATTTTCAGAAGGGAACCCTCAAGATCATCATTAGAATGCAACAAAGCAAAAACGTCAAGGAAGTTGGGTAGGCTAGGCCACAACTATCCTCAAATTTTGAAGGAAGGATTAGGTTAGAGGTTAGATCGAAAAATCGGTGTTTTAGGAAAATCAAGTTTTCTGGCATCTGATGAAACTCTTATACGTTGATGGTGAACCATGTTGTTAATAGGAAATTTTGGAGTCTATTTTTAAAATTTTTATTAGTAGTCAAAATTTTAAAAAATTGAAAATGAAAATAAATTTCAAAAATTGAAAAGTAGACTACAGATTCTTTATTAACTCTTATAGAAGTAGGTAAGTACATTTCGGATTAAACGGGAAAAGGCGGTAAGCTGTGAGACTTCACAGAAGGAATTATATTCGTTATTAACCTATTTTCTGTAATATTAAGGATATCTGGGAGGTAATTAATATCATTGTACACACAATTAGTGTTGTAAGATTGATCTTTAAAGTGTCTCGCTTTTACGGGTAAAAAGAAAAGACAACAGGTTAGTCATCGTACGCATCACTGTTTGCAGTGGTTTTCAGAAAGAAGGAGTTTTGAAACAATCCTGTTGACCCAGTTGAGGAGGTGAACGAACTTGGGGCGATAATAAAATACTTTTAAATCCCAGTCGACCCTACAGGCAACATTGCTTGCAAGGCGAGCCGGGTTCCTGACCGCGTCCTTGGGATGACATCAGACGACAGACAGGTTTGGTGACGTCACCCGGGCGTTGCACAGAGCTTGTATTTGCGCATTCGAAATCTATCCGGGGAGAACGTGCGATCAGATCCCACGTTGTTTGTTCAGACGATTAACAACGTTTTATGGACACAATGGCAGACAACAGTTAGACAAGCTGCGGCTGTAAACAAGCACGAACAAGGAGAGAGTTCGAAACTTCAAACAGAACGCAAGCAAATGAAATTCATGAAAATTAGCGAACGACGAATGCAAACACTTGAATTGGGAAAAAATATTCAGAAGTTGCTGGCTTCAGAGGTTTTTGAGCCCAAATGGATATCCCCAAAATAATGCTACCTTGTGACCTGCATGTTCCTGTATAAGTTACGAGCGGTTGTGGAAAACCATTTTAATAAAACGGAGTTGAGAAGAACGTTGTCTATTTCCACGAAAATAATGAGTTACCCGTTGAACCGATTTCGACGGTTAGGTCATCATCAGTATCAAACAATAACTTATTGTTATTGTTCATCATCATCAGGTCATAATCAGTAACAAACAATAACAGGACGATTATTGGAATGTCAGTTTTCCAAACGGTTTTTATTCTATGCATTATGTTACCAAAGTCAGAGTCTAAACCATACTATACACGGTTCAGCCCCAAAATGCAGAGGATCGCACAAAAATCAAGACTCCCCGAGGAAAATTGAGTCATTATTCTTTCAGTGGAAGTCGAAAAATATACCTACCTGAAAAATCCAATATTTACAACATGCATGTTTTGTACACGGAAGATTCCTGATAATTCGACCTAATAAGTTAGGTATTTATATTGAAAAATATAAATAAAAAATAAAATTGGTTCCACTTGGTTCAACTGTTTTGTTGACTTGACTCTGAACAATTTTTCCTTTATCTCATCCTGAGTAGATTCTGTAGCAGTGGCGTCTCCTCCAGGCAAACATAGCAAACATTTTTTGCCCTAGTAAAAATATGCAAATTGAACAAATGCATTTTTGTTGAGATTCTCCCATAGATCCATTTTTTGGAAGTAATATTTAGCAGACTTTTTTTTAATTTAGCGGAAATTTTTTATGAAATTTAGGGACTATTTCGTGATAACCAAGGAAGTTAGATGAAATAAGAGAATGGAATAAGTACGTTTTTTACCTAGAATACTAGCCCGAAACACACCAGAGAGTTGTAGAGATCGGTAAATATGATCGATTGAGGATATGTGAACTAGCGCGAGGACCGGCGATGCAAGGCAAGCAGTTCAAAAAAAAAAGAAGAATTTTGCGGGACTGTTTTGGATGAGAAAAGACGATCGGCGAGTAGGCGGGGGGTCAGTGCGGGGTCTAATATTCCTATACCCCACTACAACAGCATAAGCAAAGGCAAACAATCGAGTAGCTGTTTCGTGACCTTGAAAGCAGAGAAATTTGGAAGATGAGCCATGGGTTACGCTTCCTTAGCAATCAGTAATCAAGTTTAATGAAGTTATTCCTTTAAATGAATTTTAAATTAATGAAGTTATTTCTTTAAGTTTATTTCTTAAGTTTATGAATGAATTGTAAATGAATGAAGTTATTTCTTCAAGTTTATTTCTTTGAATTAAGTTTGAAGCGTTTATTTTATCTAAATGAACTCGATTATGAATCGAAAACATGGTTGGTAGGTAGTGACAATAGCAAAGCTGTCTTCTTGCTGGCGCTTGATCTATACAGAAAAATAGATAATAGATATTATTTCCTTTGTGTAATAATTTGCTGCGTTTTTCATTATTGTTTATTCCTCTAAGACTGGTCAAGGTGTTCGGCTGACGAATATTCTCGCCTGACGCCACTCTGTAGATGGATTTGAGCCCAAAAATCAGATGCGATACAGAATGGGTTTCACACAAATACCAATCAAGAGACACCTGGGTACGCCTACACAAAAATAATTATTCCCACGTTGTCTGTCGGGTGAAATTTCAGAGAAAATCCGATTGCGCTCCAGAAGAGACGAATGACACGAGGGCCAGATAAGTTAGGGAAGCTTCATCACTCGGTATCACGCCCTGAAATCGTAACACTGTAAGTAACACCACACGTCACGGAGTGGTACCCACCGCACTCATCAACAAGATGCTCACCAGACACAGCTCTCGCCGACTATCTTCTCATACACACACGTTCAAAATACTTCTACCTAACATTCACAGAGACCGGGCGCCCTCAGGGTTATTACTTTCTCTGTCTCTCGAGGTACAGTCCTACAAGTTTGGGGTAAAAACACTCGTTCGTCTTGTCTGTTTCGAGATTGTGCAGACGCATTATTATCAGAGGCAACAAAAGCTAATGAAGTGCAGTTCCTCAAAAATGGTCTAACAGACTTGAACACCACATGAATGTATAGCGCGAAAGGATAAGCCATCATGTATTTTATAATTAAATCATATCCTCATTAATATCATATAGTAGGGTAAGTAAGTAATTAAGTAAGTAAACAACCATCTAGGGTTGAATTTCAGCCCAAATGCTGTTCTTGGCGTCGCGGAAGTCATCAACTGTTTTCCAAAGGATCAGAATTGGTTCTGAGATTTCACTCATGGCTACTTATTGACTCACCCGCCTAATTGGAGCGGGGTTCACCAAAAGCCCAACCCGAAAAATTATCAACACCTGCGATACCTTACAATCTCGCGGGCCCACCGGAACCTCGCGGTGATCCACGGGAACCGGTTCATTTTACTGTATGTGCTGCTGGACAACAACTTTCGTAATTGGCGAAAGCCGTAATTAAAGAAATAAATAACCATTAGTTACTCCGTGAGTGCCTACCTCGTTCATTTAACCCTCATTGAAGGATTTACCAGTGAGGACAGAGTTCCTTCATCAATTTATTATTGAGTGCATCAAAAAACAATCTGCAAGGGGACCAGACCACCCCGAACTTCAATCTACATTACATCCGTCCCTATTCAACCCAAGACCTTGCAATTCTTATCACTTATTCAATCAAAGGTATGTTACACAAAACCAGGACGTAAACGAAAAAAGTGTAAAAGGGGACATGCAAAAAGTCAATAGTGGTGATGTTTGAAGATACCACTAAGGTAGTACCTGTTCCTCAGTCACTATAAGAGATGTTGACTTTCTTTACGTAATCGTACTGCAAAGCTCTAAAAACGAGTTGAATAGGATTTTTGAAATTTCGTAATCCTGATTGTTGGGTACAGTAACAAATTTTTAATTAATCCTTAACAGTAGCTTAATCCTTAGAATTAATCCTTGCGTTTGTCTAACAAAATTTTATATACTCGTTCCAGCACATTTATCTTCTCAATATGAACAATAAAAGAAATATGTGATCAAAATCCTCTGAATGGATTTGGAGATACGTGTACCTTAGTGTGCGAAAACACAATTTTACAGGAGAGCGAATTTGCGACAACCTACTCTCGTCTGCGGTCTAGGGATGGTTATCGATACCCGATATTTTAAAATATCGATACTTTCGAACCGATACTCGATATTTTAGTATTGATACTGCATTATCCGATATTTTCGCATATCGATATTTATAAATATCAAATATTGATACAGTTCTCGCGGACAATAGGGTGTGCGCCTGGGTAGGAAAAACTGTTTATTGTTATTTTGAATCTAAGGTAGACCTCATTCTGAGAATTCTGAGAAGTTTCGACCGTTTATGACGTCACAGTGGGCTGGGGGGTCCCGCCCAGGCGAGAGGGGCGCGTGACGTCATAAATGGTCGAAACTTTGAAGAATCATAGAAACAGATTCACTCACGCTAGAAGGTGCCAAAATTCTCAGGATGTAGTCTACTATCGATTAAAAATCTTAAAAAAATCAAGGCGCACCTCCAATTCAACTTTAACGGCTAAAAAAATGGAAAGATTAGGAGAGTAGAGAGGCTGTTGGGTCTTTACTTGGATTAATTTAATTAATATTGTGGAGAAAATGTTCAATAATATAGTCACATTTATTAATAGTTAACAGTATGTTGAGTAAATTAATACACTGCTTGGCCTCTTGATAGTAAAAAATAAATAGAAATATTGTTGAGAAAAATATTTTTCTTTTGAATATGTTGATATTTTGTGACCCTAAAGTATCGATAGCTACTCGATGTTTGGAATATCGATACTCATCATGTCAACGATACACGAGATATCGATAAAATATGGATACTTCGTAACGATACCCATCCCTACTGCGGTCTGCCGCTGTGCGCGCTCGTCTCATCATCATGTCTGACTGTTCCATTTGTTTCTGTCCGTCATGAGGTTATTCATGATAAAATTATTAACTTTTAAAAAAATCATTTTTGAGTAAAGACACAGAGATATTTATCTATTTGGCTATTTATTAATTAACGTTCTTTTACTATTATCATATTTTCCACACACAAAATCATTGTACTACTTACTCTTGTTTGGTTCATCTTTTTCTTATTGCAATTTCTTTTAATCACGGTCCAGTTTAATGCAAGATCTACATCGGTAACTTGAAACTTCCTACCTACAATCACCCTATATTATATTAATATTAACTCACCTCTAGATGAGACCGCTATAAGTTGTAAGGCTTACCTGGAAAAGAAAAATTGGCATATCAAACATTTGGAAGTTACGTACGGTAAATATAATTTGGTGCTAATGTGTATACATAATGAATATATAGTGGTTTCAGGTTTAAGAGAGATGAAAGTAAATAGTTTACTTTCATCAGGAGAATTGCATGATAACTACTGTACAGGTACCGCATGAAAATCCACCAATTCCTCTTCAAAGCCCCAAAAAATTCACTGACAATATATGAATGGGAAAAACCACAAACATGAACCTTTTTAGAGAAATTGTCGTAGATATACATTTGGAAGAAAATCTCATAAACATGACTAATTATTTTGAGATCACCGAAACGCCAACACACATAATCTCATAGCATTTCACTGAATTCCGACTGAATATAGTTGAATGATCGTAATTCTGCCCATTACAAGGATTTGCGAACCTAAAGAATTTGTGAAACCTAAAGTGTTCAATAGGGTAACGGGACTACTAAAAGACAAACATGCTCAAGATATTACCTACTTTCAGGCTAACTGGACTATCAGATCTTTGTAATGTTCAGAGTTTTCCAACTATTTTTCTCTTATGAAACATTTTCAGCATCTGGGTTCTCTGAATTTGTTAATTCCATCTTTAACCACTCAATTAAGGGTAGCGACGGGTCTCGGACCGGCCGCAGCGGGCCGTGAGTTCGAGGCTCGCCTTGGGAGCGTATTTTCGTGCAAGCCGTGCTCAGTCCCCCCAGGGCGGTGAGGCATTGGGAGCTTATGAGCTAAATCATAAGAAAAAATTCTGATCTTCCCTTTGGAAGACAGCTGATGACGTCCGCGACGCCAGGAATGGCAGTCGGACGAAAATCCAACCTGAAATGATTTTGGTTTATTATTTTCAATAATGAACCTTTGGAATCGACCAAGAAAAAAAAAATTTTAACACCCCCTCAAAATTTGATGGTTTACGTTTCAAGGTATGTAGAATCCAAAAATCGAATAAAAATTTGGCCGTCCGTCCGCCGTCCGCCGTACGCCGTCCGCGGCACTTTTGCCCCTTAGCATTGACCGATTTTGATGAAATTTGGTATGTAGGCTCCATTTGGGGCCCCGAAGATTTTGGTTGATGTAGGTCACTTCTAAGGGTTCCAAAATGAATTTTGAAATTTTGAAAACGCCCTAACTCAAACATTTTGATATAAAGATATTGTTTTTCCTTCAATTTAAGATTCTGTAGAATTTTTAGAATTTTTTGAGACCAAGCGGAGCTCTGTAGGTCAAACCGTTCGCTCACTACGAGAATTTAAAGTTTGGCCGTACGATAAATCAGAAACACGAGTGTGAATCGCAAAAGTGGCCTAATCGCCTTTCAAGTGTTAGCTGACCGAAATGCGATCAATGTTTTTCTTCATGTTTGATGGTTGGTGGCTTTGCAGACGAGTGATCTATATAAAAATAATAAACCATTGTGTAATAATTTGCAGCGTTTTACTTTACTCTTCACTTCACACTCAATAGGGTGTGCGCCTGGGTAGGAAAAACTGTTTATTGTTATTTTTAATCTAAGGTAGACCTCATTCTGAGAATTTTGGTACCAACCGCGACCTCTTAGCGTGTGTAAATCTTTTCCTATGAATTTTTAGTTTCGACCGTTTATGACGTCACAGTGGGCTGGGGGGTCCCGCCCAGGCGAGAGGGGCTCGAGACGTCATTAAGGGGGCGCGGGACTCGAAGCTCAGATCAGCGCCAACCGAGAGATGTCGCTGACTTTCGTGATTGCTGAGGCGAGTTAATTTTCCGCACTTGTTATCCGCAAAAGCGCTAGCATCGCTCGGTCCTCTGGACGTTTTTCTCGTCCAGAATTTTGTTGTGTCTGTAACCTCCCCCTCCCGTGTCTGATAACAGAAGTCGTTATCAAATCCTGCTTTTGATTTCGCGAAGGCGTTTTTGTGAAGTGCCTACCTACCTGGACTACCATCCCGTTTATGATCTCTCTCCGTGTTGTTCCGAGTTTGAATAGTTGATTTGTTGAGCAATGATCCACCAAGGAAGGACAGGAGTTCGAATGAATACACATGGACGGAAGTAGTTACAGGAGAACAAAACGCCCTTGGAAAGTAAAACGTTTGCAAGTAAGTATAATTATGTTATCTACTTCTTCCTAGTACTTAGGTGTCTTTTCGCAGCTAGGTACCTATTATTTGAGTAGTCATCAATAATATTCCATCGAAAACTTCTAGTTGTTGAACTTGAAACTGAAACTTTATTTTCGTACAGCTTCACATTACCGTACTTATGAAATACGTAATTATAAGATTGCATAAAACAATGGTAGGTAGGTTAGTAAGTAGAAAGAATTACCTAATTCGTCCTGCTTTTTGCAAGATAATTTTTTTTGAAGGGGCATGACCATTTCCCGGGATAGTCCCACAAAATTGTCATGCTCCCCCAACAAACAATACGCATAGGTAGTTTTTTGTGGAAATTAACATATCAATTAGGTAGTGAGGATAGCGGAAAGAATAGGTACATAGAGTTGAGAATCAAACCATTTCTTCTAGAAAACCTTACCGAAATTACTATAAATTGTATAAATGGCTCTAAATTAGTCATTTAACGGGTAACTTAGATTATGGATTTTTGAATCCTCTTCAAATTAGGACCTTTCATAATGCTAGGATTAATTTGGTGGCCCTGGGCAGAGATGGGCGAATTCTTATTCATGAATACGAATATAATCGTATTCACATTTTGAATAGGATTTCCCTCGTATTCGTATTTTGAATACGATTTTATGATTTCCCTAAAAATCGATTGTTTTAAACGATTTTCCCTGAAGATCATAATTTTTAAAATGATTTTCTCCCGAACTCTGGGGATATTTTGTGCAAAAAAAACGTACGATTTTCATCAAAAATTTCGTCGAAATTTCTATATGAATGGTTGTAGGGACTTGGGAGGGGTCTCATTCGATTCGTCGTGAAAAATCCTATAAGAATTTATGAGCGTTTCGAATTTTAACTGATTATTTTGACAATTTTATGGAATAAATACGAACAAAATTCCGGTGAAAATCATAATTGTTTTTACTGATTTTCAGCGGAAATTCCACGTCGTAGTTTCTATACGGTTGGTTGTAGCGACCGGGGGGTGGTCTCATTCGATTCTGCGTGAAAAATCCTATAAGAATATGTCAGCGTTTCGAATTTTGATTGATTGCCTATTTTGACAATGTTAGACCATAAATATGTCCAGAGTTCGAGAGAAAATCATTTTAAAAAAGTATGATGTTCAACCTATTAAAAAAGATTATTACCTACTGGCTAAACATACCATACCAGATGAAATTGTACGTAGGGTGAAACAGATTTGTGTAGCAAACAATGTCTGTAGGTACTAAATATTCTCAAAACTATCACACTCCCTCCAAAAGTCATGACTGATGGAGTTGAATTTCTTTAAATTTTAATTATCAGGGACATGAGTATTCTTCTTTGACGTTAGTGTTGGATTGAATCCTGCAGCTGCCTACTTGGCTAATAATATAGGAACATCGTTTTATTCTTAGTATTTCGAACTCGCTAATAAAAATCCTGATTATTCATAATTTTGTTTGTTTGTTGTTTATATCTCTTCCTACATGTTTATAGTGAAATTATCAATAGAAACCTAAATTTGTTTTGTTTTTGTTTTTTTTTCAGGAGTGATTTTACTCAGAATTGTATTTGACTGGAGACTTTTCTGGAGCAAGTCAAGTCATTGAACCAGCACTAGGACCGTTTGAAAGCAACTTGTCCATCATATTGATAAGACAATGAAAAGCTGCTCTGTCTAGCAAGCATCCTCACCTTCAGATGTAAAATTAAATTAATTTTTTAAAAATTCAAATGGTTGGTAATAAACAAGATTTATTGTTTCTGCAGTTTGAGGTTACCTAATGGTCAATAAATCATTTATACTACAAATCGATAATGTTTCTATAATACTTCCTATGCACTTTACTATGGTAGGTAGTTACCGTGGATTTAATAGTCCCATAATTAGTGGTTTACTGTAGCAATAAATAATGGCGTACTATTTAATTTTCAAAATTCCCAAAATTACTCATTTCAAGTTCACCTAACACTTTGTATGGTATGGGAGAGTAAAAAATTGATTGAGTAAAAAATTAAAGTTTCATGCATTAGTTCTGCTGGGCAGTCCGTCGAAGTTCACATACCTATTCAAGGTGAAAAACACGAAATAAGCTGTATATGGTGTCCTGGCTCCATGGTGGCACCACTATTAGTTCCATGGTGATACAGAGAATAATTCATGAAAATCCGGAAGTATAAGGAGAGTTTTTCCTCAATTTCAAAGCTTGGGTACAATTAGTAAGCTCTAAAGGAACCGAAATTTTGAAAAATCGGATATTTTGTCAATATTATCCCCGGTGCTAAATTTGACACCTACTCTAGATTCTTCTTTCTACTAGATATTTTTCCGCGTCGAACAAAAAAAGAACCACGAAAATCAGTTGAGAACTATGGGCAGGGCAGAGTACACACAATTTTGTCACATACACTTATGGTTTTTTTCTCGCGGATTTGGATTCAGAATGTTCTAAAACGGATTAGTGTGTGGTTATTTTTCAATTCTGTTGAGTGTTGTCCAACTTTACCCCAGATCAATCGCATAAGGACGCCCAAGTCTTACTGTGGGGCGTCCTAGAAAGGATTTACCAACTATTTAGGTTGAAGTCTTATTTTCAGCCTACTTAACAGAGTGAAGGTAAACAAAATTAAATTACATATTTTGAATCACTACTTCGCCCTCTTTCCAAAAAGTGTAGGTCTGTTGAAATTATATGGTTTTCAGCATACCTACTGACGTACTGTAAGGTAAATTATGCAATAGTACCAGAATATGAATTTCCCCATCGCCCTGATTCCGAAAAGTACACACCTAGATGTAGGTCGAGGTTAAATTTTAGGCATACCAACTGAAGGTATGGTCATTGTGGGGGGTTAAATAAATAATAGTACCAGTTTATGAATTTCTACATCGCCCTGATCCCGAAAATTACTAATTATTTGACATTGCATAGGTACATTTTTAATTTAATTTTTTTGTACACATACTTACCTTTTAATTTAATAATATCAAAATAATAGAAAAGTACCTACATAAACCATAAATTTTACATAAAAGTAAAAAACATTAATGAAAAAAATCAGTCTTTTTGATGGTTATGGTCGAATTGTTGAGATAGATATTTGAAGGTTGAAACTTTAATCAAGTACTACGCACAGTATCATCCTTACAATGTTTTTATGAATTCGAGAAAGCTATGTGCCGCACCCTCACGGGAGACGCGATTCAGAGGACAAGCACAAGACTCAGTGAGGTCGTACGGTACGACGTTGCCAGATCCGCGCTTGCATGGCGATGGGTGGTGAAAGGGGTGGAGGCCCGGTCCAGGGATACAGGTCCAAGTCCATGAATGTTTGCTACGATATTGAGATTGAAGGGGTAGAAACACAATCACCTCCTTGGTCACCCGTTTCTCGGAGGGTCGGAGCTGCACTGTAGTTTCTCCTCTCGCCTGCAGGTAGCGCATGAAACCAGGGCCTCTTTTAACGCACTTCTTTCAAAATCACGGAACTTTGTCTTCACGTAATCTCCGTGATTTTACAAGTTAGAATTGTCCTCTTTGAATTTTCAGAGGTTTTAGTCTCCCAAAAAGTTCCCTACAAAGAGTTTTTATCAAAAACAAATTTTATTAAAAAAATTAATTTTCTATTTTTTTCAATTTTCAATTTTTTTGACATTTTGGCCCGTATGTATGAAGTATTAATTATTTAATGAATTTAGAAATTTTTTTTGAGAGGAAAAACTGAACACTCACAGAGAAAACGTGAAGATAAGGGAAACCACTGAGTCCCGCGCCCCCTTAACGGTTGAAACTTTGAAAAATCATAGAAACAGATCTACTCACGCTAGAAGGTAGCGGTTGGTGCCAAAATTCTCAGGATGTAGTCTACGAGTACTTTCGATTAAAAATCTAAAAAAAATCAAGGCGTACCCCCCATTAAGGAAGGAAGTCGGACCCCCAGTGACAGACACCGGAAAATCTAATGATCCCCAGAAAAGACAGTCAAGAAAATGATCAACAGACAGGCCAAGGGATTAGTAACAGACAAGAGTGTTCTCGCTAACCAGCAGCTGCAGTATCGAACACCACCTGATTTCGTGTTGCGGCCATTACCTTGTAAATACAAACTGGCTTATGAAATTCACTCACATGGCTACACCACAGGACCACAGTAACATCAGTTTTATTCAGCAAAACACCTATGATTTCGGTTCAAACTTGTGACTTTATTTTACCAGAAACGTGTCAGTTATTGGCCCCGTAACACTATACTAGTTTTAAAAATTCAAGTAAGAGTGTCAAATTCGATTTTGTCTACACCTTGCAATTGGAAACAATAATTGCCTAACTATCAGTAATTTGTTGTTGATAATGAAGTAAGAGCAACAATTAAGCTGCCTTGGTGAACTAGAACCAAAACCAAGACCAAATAAAATGAAACACATTAGGCTGCACGAGGCGTAAGTATTGTACTATTTCGATTCTGTGACTAATTCACCAGTAAGTACATCGTTATCTTCAAAAAATCTTACTCAAGTCAACTAAATTTACATCACAAGTTGAATAAAAAACCACATCGACATTGTGGCTTACGAATTCGCGGACAAAGCCGCAAACAAACACCGTTTGACGCCAGTAAGTGAGAGAAAAGAAGCCTTGGCCGTTTGCGGTCGAGGTGCCCCACACAATGAAACCAACCCTGACCCTCGTTAAAAGATGCGTCTTTTCTCCACAAAGACAATGAATCCCTTTTCGACTTGTTTACTTAACTTTGGGGTCTTCCAAGACACACCTTGTTTCCGACACTAGAGCGCTCCACTGTGCTCGCTGCTTTTCAACCACAATGTGTGGGAGAGAAGGTATTTCTCTTCCTTTGTCTCTCAACAAAAGTGTGCTTCTTCAAAAGGGGTCTTCCATCATCCTAGCAACTATCTTTAGAACGCAGCTGTACTGTTAATCAGCGCTAATTGAAACGGCAATTCGGGGTCGGGAGGTCGCCCGTCCTATTGTTTATTCAAGAATTTCCGCGGAATTGTCCGATAAAGCACTACTTTCTAGCAACTACAAACTCAAATTTACTCTGCCGAGTGAGTGATTCGTAGCGCACATCAAGAAGTGAGATCCATCCCAGTAATTTTGGTTTATTATTTTCAATAACGAACCACTGGAATCGACCAAGAAAACTATTGTTTAACCCCCTCAAAATTTGATGGTTTACGTTTCAATGTACGTAGAATCCAAAAATCGATATAAAAATGTCCAGTCTGTCCGCCGAACGCGGGGCTGGTGTTCTGTGTCCCTTCATCCATCAGTTTTTATCACTATTTTCGCACCAATGTTCTTAGTAGCTTCATCTGACTTTTGTGATATAATAATGTATGGCCACTATAAATAAATCTAACTATCTACATTATTTGAAGAGGTTTCTTTCAAACAGGCTTAATTTTCCAAATAATTTGTTCATAGAATTTTTTATTGTAAGACCAAAATTCGAAATTTTGGCATGCGTTTTGAGGGGGACATGGCTTTCTCTTGTTTTCTTATTTGGACACAAGCCCTTTGAAAGCTTTGAAGCCCTTTGAAGCCGTTGAAAAACGATGGATATGAGCCACATTGAAAAAAGCGAGTGTTTGGTTGTGTCCAAAAAAAATCTCATTTTCATTTTCTTTTATTGGTTTACTCATTATTGTCAATAATGAACCTTCGGAATCGAGCAAGAAAAAATATTCAAACCCCCCTCAAAATTTGATGGTTCTCGTTTCAAGGTATGTAGAATCCGAAAACAGATTTTTGTGAAAATGTTAATTGAAAACAATGGAATAAATTATCCGTTTTGTCCGCAAACCCGATTTTTAGCAAGCTTTTAAAGAAGGACACAAACCTTTTCGGAAGGAATACAACTCTTGAGGTGATAGGCCCTATCCCAAAGATTCAGAATCCGTGAAAAAAAGTGTAAAAAATTAATATAAGCCCGTTTGAAAGAAAAATCTTCATTTATTGCTGTACGGCTCAGTCAAATCGAGACATCATCCAAAGATTTCAGAACAATGTGCTAAGAACGGTGGTCAATGCACCATGGTAGTTTCGAAACGAACGTCTCCATCATGAGCTTCGGATTGAAACAATAAACGATGCTGTAAAGCGACAAGCTGTGAGACACCTACAGCGGCTAAGATGTCACATCAATGAGGAAGCTGTCCAACTCCTTTATACAAGTGATATCATCAGAAGATTGAAGGGTACCAAACCACTTGACCTAGCTTACTTGTGAAGCAGTGAAGTGAAACATCCACCATGATCAACAAAATTCAGTGATGTATCTTAGTTTTGAATATTTGTCCATATTTTCAAAATAATATTGTTAATAAGTTATACTTGGTACAATTAAGAATATAGAGAAAAATTTAATTGTCGATTCGACTTCATTTATTATTTTTGCATGAGACTTCTCGATCACGCTAAAGAACCCTCTTATAAGCCTATGAATATGATAATCAACTCTCAACTCGAATACGAAATCGGAATTATAGTCGTATAAACAGCGAGTTTTTGTTTACAGAAAAAACTGCATAAGTATACCAACACAATAATTAAAAAGATTATGTACTCAGTTCATCACATAATAATATGCCACCAGTGATTTCACCTTATTACTATTAATGATTACTGTTACGCGTTGAAGGTTAGATACAAATGCACCGACGCGCATCAGAATTCCTCGTCATCCGAAAGAGTCGTTTTCGTCGTGGGAGAAAATGAAGAGAATCGCCCAATAGAAACGGAAACTTTCACTCGGAGATCATTCAAAAAGATTTACGTAGAAGTTTCCCGATTCTTTGCAGGGACAGTAAGAAAGTTGTCATAGTTGCACACGTCATGATATTAGTATTGAGTAGGAGAGACAAAATCCGGCTTTCAAGGTTCAATTTTCGAGCACTTCATTTAGGTAAAGCTTTAGTGTTCAAGTTGTCTCAGTTCTTCAATATCAAATCTTGGGAATCGAGAAGAAATTTGAGGTTTTTCATTTCAAGTAAGTAGCATTGACTAAAATCACCTTCGCCAAGAGTTTGTTATCGAATTCGTTGAATTTTCATGTGTTTTATAAGAAACCATTCCAGTCAGCACCGAAGGAATTGATCTAAGTGGGGTTTCTTGTTCCAACAGCCTTGAGCTACTCAAACCATTAATTCCTCCCTCAGAGATCATTAACATACTTTACACGCCATTAGCCCGCGTGAGGATCATTTCCACGATCGTTTGCTCGTGGCAGTACGTACGTAGACAGAAGGTAAAGCTGTGAAAGATGTTGTGTATCGACTCACGGTATAACGAATTGTCAGTTATCGGGCGTTATTACCTAGCTTTCGGAAGATATGTTATTTCCTTCATCAGGGCTCAATGGCAGTCAAACATGAGAGGGCAAAAAAAAAAAAAACAAAACAAAAAACACAACACACTCGAAAATTTTCAAAAATAACGATTTCAACAGGCTCTCAACAAAAACTATGGATTTAAAATTTAGGCGTATACAAATGAATCGGTGAGTGCAGAAACCACTCAAGTCAAGATTTTCAAATTTTACAGGAGAGAGAAAAAACTTCATAACTCCCCCAAATTTTCAAAAATTGAACAATTTTTGATTTCATCTGTCATTAAATGCGTTTATGTTGATGACATGGAAAAATTAGGTTCCTAATTTCCGTAAAATTGGACTCAGGAAAGTTTAAAATGTAATTTGGCTGTTCCTGCCCTCAACTGGTTTTTAGACTCGAATTTTATCATACTTACCGTAAAACCGTCAAACTTTACCCCAAGATTTACTCCAAAACATTTCCAAATACAATTTCTCCCCACTCGAAATGGGTCAAATTGATTTTTTTAATAAGTGAATTGATCTTCAGGGCTTCCTGAACATTTTGAGTGGTCGAGCTCATTGATCAGATAATTGTAACCCCCCTATTTAATTGTTTAAATGTTGGAGTACAGTTATCTACGAGTGCGTCTATCTTTACTCCACTCTGAAAAACTCACGGTTATCGCTACAGAAACGGGCAGTGGTGCAATGATACTAGTCGGGATTGAATTCATTACCTCAGAGATACTTGATAATATCAAGTATTTATAATATTATTATAAAATATATTCTGAAAAATTGAACTTTTTAGCTTGAAAAATACAAGTTATACCTTAAAAAAATATAAATCCCAATGATCATTTATTCATCATTTATTTCAACGAATTTGCTTGAAATTCAATATTCTGGTTAAGAGGTCACAATTTCAGTCTTCCAGTATAGACAGACTTATGTAGGTAATCGAGCAAAACTTTCTACAAGTAAAGAAATCTTAAAGGACAATAAACGATAAACGAATGACTTGACAAAATCACAGAAAAAGTCTGTTTCACATTCGATAATTTTCAGATGAATTGCAATGGTAAATTTCAAAGTTAACCCACGAGTAAATAATATTGTAAATCACAACTTATGAGACCAAACACGTTTATGTTCATATCATAATGCAGCTGTTCAGTTGTAAAGTTTCGGTAGGGGCGCGTACCAAGCTTTTTCTCATTTCTTCTCCCCATCTCTAACTTCTGACATGAGATACACTAGAAACCTCACATTCAACACTGCAAAAATGATGAAACTCAAATATTTTTGAGATTAAATAAGAAAAATATGAGTGAGGCTACCTTTACCCCAACCTTTATAGTGGAGTAAAGATACCCGGTTTTTGGAGTAAAGTTACCATCAAATTTTTGGTAAACAAAGGCATAACTAAGAAAACACTTTTTTGAGAATTTGATTAGTGTATTTTGTTTAGAATAAGATATTGAAAGTGATATGATGAGGGCTTGCCTGGTAAATCCACTCCAAACACCTGATACGGAAGAAATTTTGGAGCACGAGAAACAGGACAAAAGCAGCTGAACAGGAAACTATGACTGATAACAGCTGATAACATGGATAAAGGCGCTATCGCAAGCTGCATCGATTCTCTGGGATGTGGAGGATAACGAAAACACAATAGCTAACTTTTATCTAAGTCCTACCACGTTTACGTCACAATTGAAGATTCTCACTTTTTGGGGTAAAGTTACCCCTGGTGGGGTAAAGTTTGACGGTTTTACGGTACATTAAAAGTATATATTTATTCAAATTTACATCAGAAATGGAGTAGGTACGTATATAAGCGTTGCTTTATCTTAAAACGAGGAAATCTCTTTAAAAAAAATTATCAAGCTCATCTTCAAATTCATGAAATATTATTGTAAAAATTACATAACCATTACCTAGAGAACAGGAATTTAAAAACTTTACAGTATTCAGGAATGGAACGTTGTAGCAAAGAAATATTGAGTGGTGGATGCAAAATCAGTAGGTACCTATAAAAAAGGCTTTCAAAAAAGTAAACTGTTCTTAAAAGAGATCATTTTCAACTGCGTATCTTTATCTTGTGCAGTGGTTGGCCAGGTAAATAGTTCATCATAAAAAACATTGAAGTTTTCGAGAATATGCACGATCATCTTCTTGATGTCTTCCATTTTCTTCATGTTTATTGGGACGTTCCCTGGTGGGTAGGCATGATTTGAAGGAAAATCGACGGTTTCAACTGCTGATAGCTGTGTTTCTGCACTCCATCAATGAAAGTGTGTGCTGTGATAACGCCTCTTTCTTTAGAGTTATAGTAAAACTCTTGATATCGCGTGGGAGCAAACGTAAATTTTTCTTCTTTTAGCACACTTTTCCCTCGACACTCTCTGGCTAAAGGGTTTTTTTTTAAAGTCCTTCAAAATTTGAACGTTTAAAACAAACAAAAAAAAAAAACACCAGAAAGGCAATGGTATAGCACGAAGAGTGGACATAGAGGAATCCAAACTGAGAAATGTGAAACCCAGAAAAACAGCTGGTGTTGAGATTGAAACGCACGACGCATGCTCGTGCGAGGAGAAGGTCGCTGAGCGCAGAAACTGCGCCAGTCACTTGACTCAAGTTGTTTTTGCGCTCAACGTTCAGAAAAGAGGCCCCATATCCTTAGAACTACTTACCTGACTGACGTGGTTTTTGCTTTGCTTTTTGCTTACTATACTTCCTGAGCTAGTTTCCTTTGAAAAACGAATTTTTGTGACTGAAGTGGTTTCTGCATTCACTAGAGATAACAATCAAAATTTAGTGTGGTAAAAATTAATTCTAAACTATAAAAAATGCATTTTAGTTTTGTATGGTATTTCAGTTTTGTTTCCAAAATTTAAATTGTCAAACGTTATTTTTATAGTTTTGAATTGTTACCACACTAAATTTTGATTGTTATCAAACAAAAGTTCAAAAGTTCAAGTTTGTTTGCTGTTTTAATACTCCTAAAATATAAATCTAAAGTTTTTGTTGAGAG